>OX442334.1:15000-47500 GCA_949358125.1 Idaea dimidiata | reverse complement strand
ATGGTTTGTATTATGTTGGGGGAGCACGGACACCGATCTGTTTTGGAGATTTTGAATCTATGAAGATATTGGAGATGGTATCCGTGCCCCGTAAGAATTTGGGTGAGCTGGAAGCTCATAGGAAGAGAACTTCTGAGGTTCTCGATTTCGCTGAGGCTGGAGCACCAAGTGCGCAGATGTGCGCCTGTTGAGTGTTCTTGGTACTCCAGCTCAGCCTCAGATTTGTTAGTCGATTTGATTGATGTTTTGACGTAACTAATTGGAAATTTTGTGTAGGTGATAGCCCTGTGTGAGTTGGCTGCAGATTTCGCTGCGATGTCCGCGAGCTCGTTGCCTGCAATGCCAACATGGGCCCTCACCCAACAAAAGGCGATGTTTTTGTTCTGGATGCAGTTGTGAATTGCAACCACAAATGGATTTGTGGAGTCCATGTTGCTTATCTCTTGTAGACTAGATAAGCTGTCTGATAAAATAATGATGTTATTGGATGCTGGGGCATGTTCTGATGCCCAGTCACATGCGTTTTTAATGGCCAAGAGTTCAGCCTGGAATACTGTGCAGGAGCGATCCAATTTGAATTTCTTGGTGACTCTTGGTTTTGAGATGTCGGGGAAGTCAACCACGAAAGCAGCACCGACGTTACCGTCCTCCGTCTTACTTCCATCGGTAAATATTTGTATGGCGTCGATGCTGCTTAAGAGCATTTCGTTAATGTCGTCCTGGTTATTGGCCGATTTGTATTCGACAGGTTTCCTGAGTGCCGGATGTAGGAGCTCATGTGGCTTAGCCGGTTTTTCAGCAGTGACGTCAGATGGCAGAAATTCAGAGTGTCCGGTCAGCCGCGTTCGCTCTGTGGCAGCTCTTTCTCGGACTTTGAGATGTAGTGGTGTCAGTCCCGCCAGCGCGATCGCAGCATTTGCGGACACAGTCCTGAATGCTCTTAGTATTTTTAAAGCGAAGCCGCGCTGGAGAGTCCGGAGTTTATCGCGAACTATTTTGAATTTGGTGGCTGAGCCCCAGATGCCTGCGGCATAAGCGATGATGGGTTCGATTACGTAGTTATATAATATAGCCACGTTGTCGCTGGAGATGCCCCAGGTGGGACGGATGAATTTACACAGTTTGTTGAATAGTTTCCTACATTTGATAATTATTTGATCGACGTGTTTAATGAATTTAAGGTTTTTGTCTATGGTAACTCCGAGTAATTTGATTGAATCTACGAATTGTAGTGAATTATTATCCATGATTATTTTGGCTTTGCTGGCTTTAGGTGTGAATGGAATAAGTTGAGTTTTAGAGGGTCCAAATGTCAATTTAACCTCATTGCCCCATTTGGAGATTATTGTGAGCGCCTTGTTTGCTGTATGTTGGAGGGTGGTGATATCCGGGGCTTCCACAACCAGGAGAACATCGTCGGCGAACGCCTGGAGATGACAACCGTCGGGTAGTGCCATCTCCAGGAGCTCGTCGAGGATCAAATTCCAAAAAGTGGGTCCGCAGACAGATCCTTGTACACACCCTCTAGTCATGATTTTGCTGCTCACAGCATCTGCGAAGTGTAGCAATACTTGCCGGTTCTGCAGATAGTTTTGAATGATTTTGTGGAGGTTTTGTGGGCAGTTGATTTTGCGGAGTCTCCGCAATAGTGCGGGCCACCAGGCATTGTCGAAGGCGGCCTTGATGTCGAGGGAAATCGCTATCACTAAGTGGCGCCGGTCCTTAGCCGCTTTGACAACGTCCAGTGCAGAGTTGAGTGCCTCTAGTGTGGAGGTTTGGGGCTTGAAGCCAAACTGTCGTGGACTATGCAATTGATTTTTAAACAAATGGTAGGTCAGCCTGCTGGTGATGAGCTTCTCGAGAAGCTTCCCGAAGACATTGATGAGCCCTATGGGCCGATATGAAGCGATGTCCGAGTAGTCATCCTTGTTAGGTTTAGGTAGAGCTTTAACAAAGGCCATTTTCCAGGTGGTCGGGAAATGGGACGCGCTCAGACATCGGTTCATTAGATTTGTTAGGAACTCCGGATAGCACTTCGCAAAAGCTGAGCAGATATCCGAAGTTAAATGGTCGGATCCCGGAGCGCGATTTGGGTTCATCGAGTGTAGGCACTTGATGACCTCTTCCTTGGTGAACGCTGGTTCGTCAGAGGTGTTGGGGACGAGTACCGAGCGTTCGCGAATGGTCTTTTGGGCGGTGGAGTCGTCGCCGTGGTCATCCGGGTAGAATCTACTAAGTAGCTCGTCGGCGGTTTCCTGACTGGAGTTAGTGCGACGGTTGTTGTCTAGGCGCAGTGTAGAAGGTGGCTGGGGAGGAGGTCCGGATTTCATGAGTCGGTTCGTCACTGCCCAGACGTCCTCTTTGCCTTGCTTATTACAGAACTCTCTGAAATTGTCTGAAGATGCTTTACTGATGGCTTCAGCGTACTTCTTTTTGAGTATTTGCCTTTCGCGTAGTATGTTCTCTATTGGCTTATGATGTTTCTTCAGGTCCTGTATAGTGTGATGGTAACGTATGAGCTCCTTCTTTTGTGCCTCCAGTTCATCAGTCCACCATGGTCTAAGATCCCTTGGGCCCGGTTTCCTGGGCAAGGTTCGATCGCAGCACGCCTGAATAGCTTCGGTTAGGTCGACGACGAGCTCATCGATGCGATTCGGTGTCAAGATGGTGAGGTCAGTGTCCGTTAAGTTGTTTATGTCGGTGTCATTAGTTAGAGTGTTTGCAAAGTTGTCCCAGTTAACGAATTTAGTTGAATATCGATATGTTGTTTTAGTTCGGTTTTTATTGATTTGGTTTTTGTTTAGTTGTAGATTAAATTGTATAGCATTATGATCTGATGAAGGACAAGCATTTACATCGACTTTCCAGTCGCCCACCCTATCCGACAAGTTGTCGGAGACTAGCGTTAGGTCGACTATTGACTCGACTGGTTGACCCCGTAGGGTCCTTTCGAATGTGGGGACGCTACCCACGTTAGCCAAGTGGAGATTATTTGCGAGAAAGAATCTGGTGATGGAGTTGCCCCTGGAATTACTCCTGTCGGAACCCCAGAGTTGGTGGTGTCCGTTGAAGTCCCCGGCGATGACATGGTAGGCACCGCCGTGGGACTTCAAGAACACCTCCAGTTTATTGAGAGTGCCGTCCACATCCACATCCGGTTCGACATACACCGAGGTGATGTAGAAGTGGCGACCAGAGACCGACAGTTGGACGACACTCAGATTGGGAGAGCAGTATTGGGCCATGCCCAAGACCGCGCCGAGTCCGTGTTTGATGAGTATGCAGGCCTTCGTCCCGGTGCTGCCCGGAAACTGGAAGATCTGGTATCCGGAGACGGCCTGCATACCGTTGGTAGCGCCGATATAGGGTTCAGTGACCAGACCGACGTCAAAGTCATGATCACATAAGTACCGTTTAAATTCGTGAGTAGAGGTATAAGATCTGTAGAGGTTGCATTGGAGAAAAGTTAAAGAATTTGGATTATTGCGTGTTGTTTGTCTATTTAGATCCATAGTCGGTCCTGTTAATGATTTTGGTTTCCATGGTTTTGTGTATAGAGCAATAGTTAGAAGTGGCGGTGTGATCCTCTGATTTCGACGTCCTGAACCTGCGGTTGTGCTCGGTGCAGTTGAAGCATTTTGGTGATGAAGTCAATTTAGTCGGGCAATCCTTGAAGGTGTGACCTTGTAGAGCGCAGTGGGAGCAAGCCGAGGTCGCGTTCGTGCACCTCGCCTGAGTGTGGCCGTATTGCAGGCATTTGAAGCACTGCAGCAAGGGCACAAACTCCTCAGCCCGCACCCTCTGGTGGTCAATGTTGATGTTACCTAGCTTGAGCATTGCCCGCCAGATAGTTGGTGTTGTCAGAAGCACAGCATTGTACAACTTTGTGTTTTTGTTGGCTTTCTTAAACCTAAACACTGCATCCTCCGAGTTGGCAGCGATTCCGATAGTGGTGTTTTGTGCTCGTATGATCTCGACCAGCTCCTCCGGCTTGGTGTCGCTGTGGATGCCCTTGAGGATCACCATGGGTTTGAGCCTCTTGGCCGGTTCAGCAGAGACCTCGCCGGATTTGCTGAGTCTCTCGAGGACCAAGTTTTGCTGCTCCACCGTCTCAAATTCGACGCGCAGCTTGTTGTTCGAAACGGGGAGAGCGCGAACGGGAGCAAAACTTGTGTTTTTGAAGGAGATACTTCTACGCCATGCGCCAAGCACCTCCTCCTTGCTCTTGACCTTATCCTTGTCCTTGGCCGTGATGATAATGGCCGGATGAGACGCCGCTTGTTTGCGTTTGGACGGTGCGCTAACAGCGCCAGCATAGGTGGTAGCGCTGGCGCGAGGCGTAGGAGTGGTCGAGCTCGGAAGAGGAGCCCGGCGGAGCACTTTGTCCATCACCTCTCTGACCGCCTCCCTGACAACCTTGGGGGTGTCCGTCGGGGGAGTGGGGGCATGAGAAACGGGGATATCTTTGATAGCCCGGCCCATCTCCTCCCTGATGGTGTCCCTGATTGCCTCGGAGGAGGCCAGCGAGGATGACGGCGGTGGATGAGGTAGGTGCTCCAGTTCGTCGCGTATCGTATCGCGAATTATTTGAGGTCCGTCATAGTAGTGTGTTTCGGACTGAGTTTGAAGCATGGTGACAATGCGCTTTACTTCTTTAAGTTCCCTGAGGATCTCAGGTGACAATTTGTCGGTGCCGACAGTCTCCTTGGGCTCAGGTGGCATGCCTTCGGTGATGTCGGTGAGGTCCCTGTCAGTTAGCCTGCCCTTTGTGTTCTCGCTCTTCAGAACAAGGTGGTAGAGCGACTGGATACAGGCCAGGACGTTGACCTTAATGCTGGTCTTTATGTTGCCAGATAGTGCCATCTGAGAGCGGGCCTGGTCATATGCAGCTTTGGCTGCGTCGACAATTGTTTGGGGAGCACCGGTGTCGGGTGCCGCGGACTGAGCTGCCGCGAGTGTTGCCGCGTGTGCGACCACGGGTGCTGTCGCACGTGCAACGGGTGCCGCGAGAGCGGAGGCCGCGGGGCCCGCCACCGCCGCTTCCGGTGAAGAGTCAAATTTGGGGAAGAAGTCCATTTTGGTCGCTGATAGTGACTTTTCTCGGGGCGGTGTGCGCTGAACTGCGCGTTGTTTCTGCTTAGGGGGAGTCTTAAACATGATGCTAAGGCTTACGAAGAAATTCGCGGCGAAAAACCAGACTTGAAATTTTTCCTAAGGGACGAGTCCAGCTTAGCGGTAAGAACAAAGGGTGGGCGGGAGGGCGAAAAATGCGTTTTTTATGTGGGATTTCGACCGGAAACGACGCGGGACGGTTAGGGTAGGTAATAGGGGGTATGTATTGACGATTTTTACCAAAAACGAGGGTACTTGTCCTGAGAAAATTTTCGAAAAACTACTGAATTGACTATTATTTGGACGATTTTCAGAGACAAAAATTCTAAAAAGTTGAAAAAACGTAGAAAACTGCTATTAATCCTTATGAATTTTCTTTTACAGGTTAGCTGAGGGCTGCTGGTACACGATAGAAGCGAATTTGAGCTGGTCAGGTAGAATTAGAAATTTCAAATTCGATTGGTTAGGTTAGGTTAGGTTAGGTTAGGTTAGGTTAGGTTAGGTTAGGTTAGGTTAGGTTAGGTTAGGTTAGGTTAGGTTAGGTTAGGTTAGGTTAGGTTCCCCCCCGAGTTGCGTCCACCTTGTCGTGGTGGGGGGGCTCAGTAGCCGCTCACCATAGCAAGCCAGCTATGTTGGGCGGTGAAGCGAAGAGGCGCATTAGGTAGGTACACTTCACACTCGCTCATACACTTACACACACAACTCACATTCTCACACACACACACCACACACCCTCACACACACTACACACCAATAGGTGGGTGCCCTTGCCTTAATTGGCCGGGGCACGTGTTAGAGTAGGTGCCTCCCGCGAAAGCGGGGATGGGTCGTTCGGGCTTGCCTTTACCGGCCGGCCCCGTGGAGAGACCACGTTAAAAAACCTGAAAGCTAAGTTGGTGACGCAGGGCGAGAGCTGTGTGGCCGCCCAGTAGGCGGTCTTTACTGCGTCCCCAGGGGGGTACCTGCCGCCCCACCCTTGGGTTACAAATCAAGGCCCCACAGGTGCCGAACCGGCTCCGGCCCTCGTGGGAAACCAATCCGTGTTCTCGTGGGAACTGTTATGGAGAAATATTTAAAAACAAACCTTATAAACAAAATGAGTGTTGGGAAGGAGAAGAAGATGGAGCGTAGGAAGGAGAGGGAAAGGAAGAGGCTCGAACGAGCGAAGGACGGACCTGAAGGGTCGGAAAGTGAGAGAGACGGGCACGATTCGCCCGCACCAACAACGAAGCAAGCGCCGCTAAGACGACTTAGCGTCGTTCTTGATAGGCTCCCAGACGCTGCTCTCGGGACAACTCGCAGCGGCGAGAGCGATGGGGACGTCAGGAGGGATTTGCATCTCTCTGACTCCACCACTAGCCAGGAGGCTAGCATGAAGTCTGCCTTCAGTGGCAGTGATAAAGACGGCCGCAAGAAGACGCCTCGGAAGAGGTCTCTCAGTCGGGAGGGTGTGTCCGACAGCGACGACCCAGAAGCCAAGACCTTCATCTGGTCTCAAAAGACCAAGTCCACCAAAGCAAGGGGACGAGGCCGACCCGCCACGACGGGTGAGTACGTTGGCCTGGCCGCAGCCAAGCAACAGCTGCTCGAGGCTGAGAGGCAGCAACTGCGTCTAGATGCTGAAAGGGAGATCGCTGCATCTGCAGCGGCTGCTCGAGAGGTCCGATCGAGGTACCCTACCTCATCAGAGCTCCAGGCGAGGCCGTCATCGAGTGGAGCACCCCCAGAGGTGCATACACAGTCCACCGTCGGACTTGGCCTCAGGATGGAGAGCGACGTGCAGTCCATCTTGCACGTCGCAAAGAACAGCGGCAATCTATGCGGGCGGTTTCAGAGGCATCTGAAAGACGCCGCCGCTAGTCTCCAGGAGGTGGTCCGCGAGTTGAGTACGAGGACCGTCTCAGATGAGACGGTAGCCCTCCGAACGGAGAACGCGCAAATGCGCAAAGAGCTCGCGGAGCTCCGGAAAGAAATGGCTTCTCTCAGAGAGGAGGTAGCCAAAACGCGGCGGAACAACTCGGCCCCAAGCCAACCTGTAACCCCTAGGGTCACAGCTCAGGCCACCTCAGGCCTGGATGTGGAGGAACTAAAGCGTTCCCTGCTGATTGACCTCGGCACCATGCTTAACGCACGCCTGGAGGTCATCAGCGAACGTCTCCCTCCAGCCAAGAGGATGCGGCCACCGCTGGCAGCGGACAGGGCTCGAGAGCAGAGCCTGCCACCGGCCGACGCACCGATGCCGTCGTCGCCTCCGGCAAGCACACAACCGGCCCAGGAGCAACGGGCTCCAAAAGCCGGCAAGAAGAAGAGAGGAGGCAGGAAGAAGAAGAGCCAAGGAGAGGGTGCTTCTACAACTCCTGCTACATCCCAGCCCCCAACAACTGCTCCATCGGGTGGATGGACCACAGTTGGTAGGAACGGCCGAAAGGCGCCTAACAAGGCAAAGTCTCCCCAGGAGAAAAAGAAGCCCAAGCTGCGGGTGCCCAAATCCGCGGCTGTCGTGGTAACACTGTTACCAGAGGCGGAAAAACGCGGAGTTACCTACGCGTCGGCGCTGGCGGAAGCCAAGTCCAGGATCGACTGGACGGGGCTCGGCATCCCCGCCCTGCGCCCGCGTAAGGCGGAGACGGGTGCCCGCATATTTGAAGTGTCGGGGCCTGAGAATGCGGCCAAAGCCGACGTGCTGGCTCAACACATAAGGGCCACTCTTGGTGACGAGTGCGTCAAGGTCCATCGGCCTACAATGACTGCGGAGATCCGCGTGGCCGGACTTGACGACTCCGTCACCAAGGAGGAGCTTTGGGCGGCAATAGCCCGCGATGGGTGCTGCGCCATAGAGGCGGTGAAAGTCGGCGACATTCGCCAGTCCTCTCGCGGTATGGGGTCTGCGTGGGTCCGTTGCCCAGTTAACGCAGCCAAGAGGATTGCCGATGGTGGCCGACTCCTGGTGGGATGGGTGGCAGCCAGCGTGAAACTGCTGGAGCCGCGCAAGTTGCGCTGCTTTAAATGCCTCCAGGCGGGACACGTCAGTGCTAAGTGCTCCTCTGCGACCGATAGGAGTGACCTATGCTACCGGTGCGGTAAGCCCGGTCACAAGGTGCGCGACTGTTCGGACTCCCCACACTGTCCTTTGTGTGCGGAGGCTGGGCTTGCCGCAAACCACCAGGTGGGCACAAAACCCTGTGCGGCGCAAAAGCCAAAAAAGAAGAAGCTGCCTACGACCGGAAACACTCCTCCGGCCCCAGCCAGCTCCAACCCTCCTGGCTCCCAGGACGCGGAAATGGGCGAGTCGGAGGTTGATATCGTGTGTCCGTAATGGATAACGTCCATACGCACCATATCCTACAGGTGAACGCCAACCACTGCTCCACCGCGCATGACCTGCTTTATCAGGTTATCGCTGAGTGGGGCATTGAGTTGGCGGTCATATCGGAGCCCCTATACGTTCCTCGTAGGGGAGACTGGTTAGCGGACACGGCGAATCCAAGCCTGGTCGCGATCGTCCCTACCAGTGGGCTGTGTGTGCCTCCTCTGCAGCCCATCGCCCGCGGCGTGGGCTTCGTCGCGGCACTATGGCGAGATGTAGTCGTGGTCGGGGTGTACTTCTCACCAAACCGACCCGACTCCGAGTTCACGGTCTTCCTTGACGAGGTTGGGTCCCTATTGGACCGAATTCAACCTCGTCCGGCACTCGTCCTGGGAGACCTGAACTCACACTCGACCAGATGGGGCAGTGCGCGGCCGAACTCCAGGGGCCTGCTCCTGGGGAGTTGGTTGGACGTCCACGACCTCGAGGTCGTCAATCGTGGGTCGGTGTACACCTGCGTGCACCCGCGGGGAAGCTCGATCGTGGACCTCACGCTCGCCTCCCCCGCACTCGCGCGCAGGGTACAAGACTGGAGGGTCGTCGAGGAGGTGGAATCTGGTTCCGATCACCGGTACATCCGGTTCCAGATTTCTACCCAGACCTCGAGCCCTCCAGTCCAATTACCACGGACGGACCGCCCTCAGTGGGCCCTAAAACAGCTGGATCGGGAGCTGTTGGAGGAGGCAGCCGTCGTCCAGGCGTGGGTGCCCGTGCCGGAGGACCTGGGCGACGTTAACACGGAGGCCGAATGGCTCACTGGCGCCCTCACGAGCGTCTGTGATGCGGGAATGCCGCGCGTGAAACCGCGAGGCCCTCGTCGGCGGGTGTATTGGTGGAGCGAAGAGATTGCGTCTCTGCGCTCGGCTTGCGTCTCTGCTCGCCGCCCGTACACTCGCCACCGGAGTCGCCGTCGCGGTCGCCGGCTTGCACCGGGCGAGGTGGACCCCGTGGAGGAGCAGCTCCACGCGGCGTACAAGGCTGCTAAAAAGGCGCTCAAATTGGCGATAATCGCTGCCAAGGACCAGGCGCGCAACGAAATGCTCGCGGCCTTGAGCGAGGACCCATGGGGGCGTCCCTACCGTCAGGTACGGGAAAAGCTCAGACCGTGGGCCCCGCCGTTAACGAGGTCGCTGGAGCCAATTTTCGTTGAGCAGGTCGTGGCAGCGCTATTCCCGCGCAGGGAGGAGCACAACCCTCCACAAATGGACCTGATGCCTTCCCCAGGGCCGGAGGAAGAGGAGGCCACCTCTATTGAGGTCACCGCGGAGGAGCTGAAGATGGTCCTCCGTCGCCTCAGCGCCAAGAACACCGCCCCTGGGCCTGACGGCATACCGGGGCGCGCGCTCGTTCTGGCCTCGAGGCACTTGGGGGACCGTCTTCGGAGGCTGTTCACCGTCTGCCTAGAGCGAGGGGAGTTCCCTGCTCGGTGGAAGGTGGGCGGCCTCGTACTCTTACGGAAGGAGGGGAGGCCTTCGGACTCGCCATCGGCGTATAGGCCGATCGTTCTGCTGGATGAGGCGGGCAAGCTCTTCGAGCGTGTCATCGCCGCACGCCTCTCCAGCCACCTCGCCCGTATTGGGCCGGATCTATCGGCACACCAGTACGGGTTTCGGAGGGAACGGTCGACCGTCGGCGCAATACTGCGCGTGAGGGCCCTCGCCGAGGAGGCGGTAAATGAGGGTGGAGTGCTGTTGGCGGTGTCCTTGGACATCGCCAACGCTTTCAACACGCTGCCGTGGGCGTGCATTAGAGAGGCCCTGCGCTACCACCGCGTACCGGAATACTTGCGCCGCACTCTCGAGGCGTACCTGTCCGACCGGACGGTCGCCTTCGAGACGCAGGACGGGGGGCGGTGGTGGCGAATGACGTGCGGAGTTCCTCAGGGGTCGGTCCTAGGACCGCTCCTGTGGAACATAGGCTATGATTGGGTGCTTCGTGGTGCCCTTCTCCCTGGCGTGGCCGTCACGTGCTACGCGGATGACACGTTGGTCACGGCCAAAGGGAGGTCCCACCGCGAGGCCTCAATCTTAGCTACGGCGGGCACGGCGCATGTGGTCCAAAAAATCCGCAGACTAGGGCTTGAGGTGGCCCTTAATAAAACCGAAGCCATTTGCTTCCGCGGTCCCCGGGTGAAACTACCAACAGACTTCCACCTCATCATCGGCGGCACCCGCGTCCCTGTCGGGTCAGCCCTAAAATACCTGGGGCTGACCCTCGACAGCCGCTGGAATTTCCAGGCGCACTTCGCCCGGCTGGAACCTAAACTGATGGGAGCGGCAGGCGCGCTCTCCAGACTCCTGCCGAACTTAGGCGGACCGAGCGTAACCACACGACGCCTATACCTCGGTGTGTTGCGCTCGATGGCGTTGTACGGCGCACCTGTGTGGGCCGCTAGTCTCTCGGATGGCGTCATCGGCACACTCCGCCGCGTGCAGAGACTGATGGCCGTCCGAGTGACGCGGGGATACCGCACGGTGTCAGCCGAAGCGGCCGTGGTCCTCGCTGGGTCCCTCCCTTGGGACCTCGACGCGAAATCCCTCGCGTCACTGTACCAGTGGCGCGAGGATGCGCGAAGTCGGGGCGACCGACCGGCGCAAAGGGTGGTGGACGAGCGCCGCGAGGAGCTCCGACAGGCCCAAGTGGAGGTGTGGCAGGCACGGCTGCAACAGCCGTCAGCGGGAGTATGGACGGTGGAGGCCATAAGGCCGATTTTGGAGGAGTGGCTGGGCCGTAACCACGGTGCACTTTCATTCCGCCTCTCCCAAATACTTACGGCGCACGGGTGCTTCGGCACATACCTGCGCCGTATCGGTAGAGAGGCGGACGAACGATGTCACCACTGCCCATGCCTTAGCGACAGTGCAGCACACACGCTGTCTGAGTGCCCTGCCTGGACCCATGAGCGTACGGCGATGGCATCTGTTGTCGGCCCCGACTTGTCGCTGCCGGCCGTAGTCTCGGCCATGGTCGACAGCGACAGGGCGTGGCAAGCCGTCCGACATTACGCGGAGGCCGTAATGAGCCAAAAAGAGGCCGCGGAACGAGAGCGCGAAACCACCCGCGACTCAAACCGCGTAGCGCGCACCCGGCGCGGAAGAAGAGTCAGAGATGACCTCCTTCCGCCCTAAGCGGCTCTTGGCGGCGGACTCGGGGGAGTTCGTCGCCAAACAATGAGCCCCGAGATGGCGGCGGCGTGTCCACGCCGCCTCTCGAAGAGGGATTTTTCCCCACTCTGTGGGTTTTTGGAGAAGGGGTCTGAAGAGACCACCCGCCGCTGGGGCTCACCGATGAACCTCCGAGAGGAATTCCGGTGGGCCCTAGCAATTGCGGAGCGCTGGACACCGAGGGGTTTAGTGGGTAAACCTCTGGCCGAAACACGGCTCCAGGCCAGAGGGACCCCCACACACCGGGCCGCTCTCCCCCGGGAGCGGCCTGAAGGTCTTAAGGCGATTCCCCTCGTTAAAAAAAAAAAAAAAAAAAAAAAAAGGTTAGGTTAGGTTAGGTTAGGTTAGGTTAGGTTAGGTTAGGTTAGGTTAGGTTAGGTTAGGTTAGGTTAGGTTAGGTTAGGTTAGGTTAGGTTAGGTTAGGTTAGGTTAGGTTAGGTTAGGTTAGGTTTTTTTTTTTTTTTTTTTTTTTTTTTTTTAAATGATTAGACACCACAGACAGTTTTGTCCGTGCCTTTTTTTGATTATGCTTTTATTTTATTAGATTAATTTATTTTAAAAAATTTTGGGTGCACACTGCAACCCCGACTACACTATAATTACTATAATTATATTAAGCTTAACACAATTATGTGGACTATCGTCCATCCCCATATTTTTTTTTTTTTTTTTTTTTTTTTTTTTTTTTTTTTTTTTTTTTTTTTTTTTTTTTTTTTTTTTTTTTTTTTTTTTTTTTTTTTTCCATGCGCATATATTTTGACAATATGTTTAAATTTATATTATTATCTAAGTTAGTTTAGTTTGTTACACTATTATATTGTATATGTTAGTTTGTTACGCTTACATTATTGTTACAGTATACAGTATTGGAGTGTTAGGGTGAGGGTGGCATCCACGTTGTCGGCAGGATATTAAATTTGTTTATTAAAGTCTCTGCGACCTTGGTGTTGCGATGGTGGATTGCCATTTTTATATTATACTCCATGATGTTGTGTGGTGAGGTGGATAGCGCCTTCCGCATGAAGTTCGCGATCGCATCACCGTCGTCGTCTGAATAATACACGCAGTCGATGGTGTGGCGTGAGATGGCGACGACTCCGTGTTGGACACTCTCGTGTAACATACTCCTTGCCCTTTTTGTTCTTATTATAATAACGTGGTCGTACGTTTGTCCCTGAGCTTCGTGCACTGTTAGTATCTTAGATTCCTCCCCACTCCCATATCCCTTGCTGCCCAGGGATTCCTTTTCCGCTTGCGTGTGTACTAAGTACAACGTTCGCGGATTTTTGGGTGGGATGTGGGCGCCCGTAAACTTAGTCAGTGTGAGTGACTTGGGTTCGGGCCTGGCGGAATAGATACCGTCGTACACGTCCTTCAAGGCATACGCCACGTCTTGAGGGTTTCGGTATGTACATAAGAGCTCCTGCGTAATGTGAGCGACTGCCGTTGGGCGGAAATACCTCATCTCAAAGAGGTTGTCCCTGTCTATGTAGGGTAGCTGGTTCACGTCGCCCAGAAGGATGATTTTTTGCGCACCGGTTACCCGGGTTAACATGACTAAGGAGCCAAAGTGGTTCATCAGAGCCTCGTCTATCATGAGACGTTTACAGGCTTCCGATGTCCCATTTACCAGGAGAGAGGCTATAGTGCGGACCCTTTGTTTTACCGAGTCTCCACACTTGCTAACTAGCTTCTCTCTCAGGTCATTGGCTGCCTCTGTCGTTGTTGTTGCCACGATGTCATCCTCCAGGACAAACTGAGCCACCACCCACGTCGATTTCCCGCATCCCGGCACCCCATTTACCCACTCTATCTGTGGCACCGTCCAGGACTCTATATTTCCCTGGATGGTATCAGCCATTCGTAGGATTTTGTCGTCGAGCATCACTTTCGTACATTTTGCTACGACGACTATGGGGTCATTACCTGAGATTTGGAAAGAGGGTGGTTCCTCTTTGGATGAAGTGTTGGAATTTTTTGCGCCCCGGGATTCCTCCACTGCTGGAACGAATCCTTCGGTGCCACTGTACGCTGCCATATAAGGTCCCTTTAAGCAACCTTTTAGAACCTTTTTGGTGGTGTTATCGTATATGGCAGCTTCTGCTTGTTGTAGGAGGACATCCAAAAGACCCTCATTTCGTCTCTGGAAGGTCTCCATGATTTTCCTGCATGTCTCAAGATACACCTGTTTTGATGCTCTCGCGACACCCAGGAACTCCCTAAAAGCATTTGCCCAGTGGTCCCGAGTCTCCGTCCCTGAGGTTGTTTGTGGGGGATTTACCTGGCCCATGTCCGCCCTGGTTCTTGGTTTGGGCGGGGATTCCGGTAATTGTGGTTTTGACCGGAGGGCCCGGTTGAGCGCGTCACCTTGCTCATCCTCTTTTGCCTCCCAGTGTGCGGCTTCCCTCGGTGTGCTCCTACCCCCCCTAACTAGTTTTTTAAGGGATTTGAGGAGATTGCTGGGTGGCGAGAGAATCCTCCCGGGTTTGTTAATTTTTGCTTGGTTTACGCTCTCCTGGAGTCTCTCCGTCCCGCTCTTTGAGCCCGGAACCGGCTGCGAGTCGACGTTTTGTGGTTGCCCCTGCTTTATTACATATTTTGAGGGTAACAGGAATGTGAGATCCTGTCCCCTGTTTTCATATGCAACAATTTGATGTTGTGCAGAGGCCTTTAGACAGCTGAAGTAATCAGCTGCCGTTCCCGCGTCGTACTCTATTGCCATAGCATCCAGGCTGATTATGCAGGACGGTGTTTCCTTTTCCCTTCCGAGTAGTTCCAGAAACCTGTTAGCCTGGTGGTAAGGGGAGTCATTGTTTCTTTCAAACATTAGTACAGTCTTGTTCTTAGCCCGCACCAGCTTGAAAGAAACGCCCTCGACTACTCGTGTGGGTAGATTTTTATAGAAACTCCTTTTGAGCGTACATTTTTTTGTATTGTTGTGTAACAGCGCGGCCAGGCCCGGTGATATTGTTGTTCTGCCTTTGTCTGAGACATTGCAGAATGCTAGGCCCAGCCTTTCGCTGTTTGTGTCCATGAAGAGTGGGACGCATCTCGTCTTGATCCCCGGAGTCCCTGCTTCTGCACTTGTCAGTAGCAGGTTTAATGTGATTAAAGCAGGCCCTACCCCATGGCCGTTGTTACTGCCTTGGGTATTTGATAGGGTCCCATCTTGCTCCGGGTTTCTGACCATTTGCTCCCCACTCCCTTTGTAGAGTGTTGATCCATTTCTTGCTGCAGCGATTCGGAATGCTTGCTCGGCAAATTGCAGAAATACTGGCCTCGCTTTCGCGTCATAGAGGAGATGGTGAATCTCCTCTCTTACCAGATTTCTGTCCAGTGCTGCTTCCAAATTCATCCGCGCAAGTTGGAACCTTGGACAGTCCAGGAGAATGTGCCACACCGTTTCCCTTTCTTCTGGGTCACACTCACATTCTGGGCTGTCCTTCAGTCCGAACCTGTGCAAGTATTCGGCTATCCCCCCATGTCCCGTCAAGATCTGCACCTGAGTATGGGTCAACGTCTCGGACCTTACTAGCCTGTATGTCTTTGTGACATCCGGCAGCATAGTCCTCGTGACCTCTCCGGTGCTGGAAGTGTCGTATCTGTCCTGCCATTTTTTGACAGACTCTTCCCTGATCTTTTTCCTGACGTATGATAGGGGGATTTGGTCATAACTGAGGGCTTGGTCAGTCAGGGCCGCGGTCTTCGCGAGCTCATCCGCTCGTTCATTCCCCGCGGTACCTATGTGTGCCCTCAGCCAGAACAGCCGAATACTTGGGGTTGCCTCTTTGATGTTGGTCTTTATTTGTTGCACAAGAGGGTGTAAGGCCTTGGCGTTAGTAAGCAGCTCCAGTGATGACCTGGAGTCACTCATGATGTTTACTTCCTGAGCGTTGCTTTCCTTCGCCATTAGCACCGCCCTGTGTAAGGCATATAGTTCAGACTGAAACACTGTGCATGCTGGGTGTAGTGTGAATGTTTGGTATTTGGACTCCTTGCCCTCCTCCCACATTGTGGCTGCAGCTCCAACCTTCTCCTTGAATTTGCTGCCATCAGTGTAGATGTGTGGCCCTGTGATGTTATGTGTTTGGAGCACGTCAGAGTCCAATGTGTCGAGTAGTGTGTAGTGTATGGTCTTGTTTTTTGCTGGGTGTGCCTGGTCTAGGAAGCCTACGTTGGTTTCAAGGCTCCTTCCAGGTGGAATGTATGTCATGTCATTGTGTTTTTTGGCTAAGTATAGAGCCGCCACCTCTTGTACCTTCAAGTCTATTGGCAATAGACCGGCTAGGGTGAGGGCAGATGTTGTGGATATCGTGCGGTATGCTCTGCATATTTTGATGGCTACGGCCCTTTGTATCGCGCTGAGAGGTTTTTTGACCATCTCAAGTTCGACTGCTGGGGCCCATACGCTAGCAGCATACAGCATGATAGGCTCTATAACCGCCGTGTATATGGTTCTGGTTATTTCAGGATTTAGACCCCATGAAACCCTCGCAGTACACGCTAGTTGTTTATATATGTCCGCAGCCCTTTTACAGGTTGCGGTGGCGTGCTCTTTGAAGGTTAGGTTTTTGTCTATTATTAGGCCTAGGAGTTTAGTGCTGTTTGTATACTCCAATTGCACTCCCGACATTAGTAGTCTTGGGGTATCCAACTTTAGCTTCCTTGTAAATATCATGGCATTGGTTTTGTGTGCCGCAAAGTTAAGCTTGTTTTGTCTTCCCCACTGTACTACTTTGTCAAGTATATTATTGGCCCTCTCCTCCAGATCTGCTGAGGAGGTTCCCGAAAAGACCAGAACCACGTCGTCCGCAAACGCTTGGCAGTGAGCCTCCCCCCCGTTGAGCGACTGCAGTAGCGAATCAAGGATTATGTTCCAAAAGGTTGGTCCTCCAATGGAGCCTTGTACACAACCCTTTGTTGTTCCTTTTTCGCAAGTTCTTCCTGCGTAATTCACCACTACTTTCCTCTCTAGAAGGTAAGACTCTACTAGTTTGAATAGGTTTGACGGACAATGTTTTTTGGCAAGTTGGAGTTTCAGGGCTGGCCACCAGGCGTTGTCAAAGGCTCCCTCTATGTCCAGAGACACCATGAGGACGATCTGTTTGTTCTCGATCCCCCCCCTGATGTGTCGGACTAAGTCGTAGAGGGCGTCCTCAGTGCCTTTCTGTGGCATGAACCCGTACTGATTTTTATGAAGATTTGGCAAAGTGTGCCACTGGATTCTTGTGACCATCAGTTTTTCAACTGTTTTCCCTAAGATTGATAATAATCCTATTGGTCTATAGGATTTGGGATGGGTGTAGTCCTCCTTTGCTGGTTTACGGAGGATTATGACATGAGCTATTTTCCATTGTGCAGGGAAATATCCCAGCGATAGGCATTTGTTTGCTATCGCTAGGAAAACCCCTACATCACAACGTATTGCTGCTGAGCAGATGTCAGCCGTTAGCCCATCCGGTCCTGGTGCTTTTTTGGGATTTTGTGCCCTTAGCACTGTCTCAAGTTCTGAGACTGTGAAGGGTGGATCTTCCTCTTTAAGCTCCAGGCCGTCTACACATGTAAGTTGTTGTCTGATGGTTGCGTGGTGTTGTCCTTCTGTGGTCGGATCGTCATCCGGATAGAAGGTTTTGGTTAGGAGTTCTGCTGACTTTTCAGGAGTGAGAGTGGTTCCCGTTTCGTCCCTTAGGAGCATGTCTTCTTGTCTACCTCCGGCTCTCCTGATAACCCGATAGATTTTGTCCCACATGCTCTCCCTCTCTTGTGTCGTGCAGTACTCCTTCCAGTGTGATGTTTGGGCACTCTTCGCCATTTCTGTGTATTTTGCCACCTGCTCCAAATACTCATCGATGACAAAGCGCCTGCGAGTTTGAGCTGCATTCCTAATGCGTCTTTTATATCTGGTTACGAGTCGTTTCTGCTCCCGCAACTCCCTTGTCCACCATGGAGGGTCAGTAGTAATCCTCCGTTTGCCTTTTGATGGGATGGTGTTTTCACAGGCTTTGTGGACTGAAGTTACGTAAGCTTCCACTAGTCGCTCCAGTTCCTGCTTCTCCTCAATGCTGTTGATTTGTTCCACCTTGATGTTACCGTTTAGGAGTATTGACTGTAGAGTGTTATTAAACATTTTCCAATCTGCCTTTTTTGTGTTATATCTGCGAGTGCTATTGACCGGAATTGGTTCCAATCGGTTGCACCGCAGGTTAAAGCAGATGGCATTATGGTCTGATGTCGTGACCGAGTCATCCACCCTCCAGTCTTTTACTCTGCCTAACAAGTTTTGGCTACACGCTGTCACGTCTACGTGACTTCGGTATTCTTTGCCGTTCCTGTAGGCTTGGAAAGTTGGCTTGTCTCCAACATTGAGAATGTGCAGGTTTTCTGCACTTAGGAATGCGCTATAAATTTCGCCTCTATTGTCCTCTGAGGCACTACCCCACCAGTGGCTCCACGCATTCGTGTCTCCAGCCACTATGAGGTCGGGTGTATTTAATTTTTCGCTGGCTCTTTGCACCCGATTGAGATATGGATGAATGTCTTTTTCCCCATCCAGGTATATTGATATAAGCCCCAGCCTCATGCTGCCGTTTTTGAGTAGGACAGCAGCTTCGGTTTCTGTTACGATCTGTGGGTCATGAATGATCTCCAGATCGTCTCCGAACACGATTATGGCTGCCTTGACCGGTCCACTTCTGTTAAGGGTGCACTGGATGACTTTTGTGCCTGGTTCTTGTTTTAGTATTCCCGTATTGCTCGTGTAGGGTTCCTGCACTAGCGCAACTGAGATTCCTCTACCCTTAGCCTCGTGGATTAGGTCCGCTGTGGCTCTTTTGGACCTCATGAGGTTTGCCTGGATGAATTTTAGGCATCTATTACCTGGATGTGGTTGTTGTGTTTGTAGTTGTTGTGTGTCATTTAAGGTGCCCTCAGCAGTACGCTATCCTGGAGCGAGCTATGGTGTCCCATTTTGCTCGCTCCGGACAGAGCACGCTATGTGCAATGTGTGTTGAGTCCCTGTCTTTGATTACAGCGCAGTTTTTACATTTCGGGCTCTCCCCTGCCGCTCTGCTCTGGCATTTATCCCATGTGTGAGCTTCCCCACAGTAGCTGCACAGTTGTTGCTGTGCTTTACATACTGCTGCCGTGTGTCCGAAGCCCAAGCATTTGGAGCATTGCACCAGTGGAGAGCAGTCCATGACTGGTCTGCGCTGGAGGCCAATATAGACCGTTTCGGCCTCAATCAGCCTCTTGTGTAGTGTTGGTGGTACCTCCAGGACAGGATGGCACTCAAGGGGATTGCGCGCTCTTTTCCTGTACCTCAGCTTGACCGGTGTTTTCTTCAAGTCAATGCTCTCCATCAGTTTTTTATTTTGTGCAAGGAGGTTTTGTACTATCTCCTCGTCCGAGTGGTATGCTAGCACATCCTTTATTATGACTAATGGATTTCCTACCTTTGGAACATTGACCTGAAGAGACCCGGCATTGTCTAGGTTTGATTTAATGAGACGCATATCGTCCTCGGTTCCGCACTTGAGCACCACCTTTTGATTCCGCGCTTTCCTTACGTGGTCTACCTTTGCCCCCGTGCGCTTGGTGTCTAGCGCTACTCTAATCTCCTCGAGAACCTTATCACCCGTGTTTTTGGGATTTTTCGAGGAGATTACGAGGGTGTAATTAGGGCTAGGTCGCGGAGGTGGTGGTTTTTGAATTGGGGGCTTTGCCGGGGCCGGGATGTTTGCGACTGTCGCATACGACTGACGCTGTGGTGCCCTTGTGGTGCCCTCTAACTCACCGAGTTCGTCCCGGAGATTGGTTACTTTTATGTGTGGGGGGGTGCGCATATTTGACTCTCTGGTCGCCCTGAGTTCGGAACGCACCGCCTCTACTTGTTCACAGAGCGGATGTAATTGCTCTGCGATGTTTATTTTTGGTGGAGGGGGTGGAGTGTGGGGGATGTGCCTATTTTGGTGGATTTCCTCTCTTAACCCAGCCATCTCCTCCTTTAATAATTTTTGAACCTCGCTGCTGCCTGCTGTTAGCCCCGTTGTTGTGGACTCTATTGCCTGCAGCAGCTCTTTGTGGTTTTTGCTGATTAGTAAGGTGGTTGACTCCGCCTCCCTACGGAGACTGTCGATTTGGGACGATACTGTTTCTATCCTTTGCAGTACTACCTCCAGGCTAGGACCAAGGTTGAGAGTGGTCGTGGGTCGGGTATTATCCTTCTCCACCGCCTGTTGTAAGTCCCTAATTGACTCCACATCTCGGCTCAACGTTTTGATGGCCGATTCTATGGTGTCTATTTTGCTGTAGGGCTCCGGAGTCTCAAATTGAAGCCACTTTTTGATGGCCTGTGCCTCCTCCTTCGTGTAGGTCAGGTCCTCCCTCACCCTCCTGAGCTCCTCGGCGTTTTGTGATGTGATTTTTGATATCGCCTTATTGTGAGCTCTCTCGACACTGACTAGCTCTTTCGCGTGTCGAGCTCTCTCATGCTCCAGATTATACTTATGTCTAGATCTGGAGTCTGAGAGAGCGAGGGCTATTTCGTAGAGGTTTTGTAGGCTCTCGAGGGCAACGGCTTTACACTCACGCTTCATGTTGCCCGCCTTCTCGAGAGCCTCCTTTCCCAGGTGGAGTTGATTGTTGGCCTCTTTTGTCGCCATGTCCATTTCAATCCCCGTCCTTCGGGCCGTGGGTCCGACCAGCATACTGACTCTGCCAGCTGGTGCTGATCGGATTTCTTCCACTTCGGACTTCGACCCGAAGGACTCTTCCTCGTCTTCGATGTGCTGACGAGGTGGGAGGTCCCTTTCCCATCTCGAAAAATTGTCCACCTCGATATCCTCGGGGATTTCAAATTCCGAGAGGGATGTTCTGTTGGAACTAGCTCTCGACGGTATCATATCTGATATAGATACCATCGTTTCCTCCCTTATGTTGGGTTTTATAATGGACTGGCTTGCTTGGCTTGGGTCCTTTGTGGTGAGTTGTGTTGGGGGGGGGGTCGCCTCCATCCTCGGTCTATCCTCGCTCGGTTCTCCGATACGCGAGGTCTCCGCTGCGGATGACGCCGTCTCATTCTCCTTTGTTGCTTTGGGTACCCTAGTGTTTTTTTCTAGAACCCTTAGCCGCAGAGACTTTGCGCTACTGACTGAGGCCGACCTCACCCTTTTTGGATTTGTCGACATTGTTTTAATTAGTTTACTATGTTAAAAGTTTACGTTCACAAAATTTAAATGACACAGTTGTATAATTTTAGGCTAAAGTTGTGTTAGTACTGTTTTGCTTTGTATATATATATATATTTTTTTTTTTTTTTTTTTTTTTTTTTTTTTTTTAAGTTTTTTCTGGGGATGGACTTACTTTTTTATAGATGTTGAAGAAAGTCCCTGGCGATGTTGCTGCCTTGTTGGTAGTGCGGTCAGGACCGCTGTGAGCACCGCAGTCGCGCGTGCAGGGCCCGATGTTGCGGCTGCTGATAAATTCACACAGTGGTGTCGCTGGGTCAGCGCTTGTGGGTTGTGAGAGTGGGGGTGTGCAGGATTTCCCCTGTCGGTTAAGCTCGAAAACTGTTGAGGCCAAAATGTAGCGCTTGTAGCTACGATTCGTTTGAGCCCACTCACGATGTTCTGCGACTTTTGGTTCCCGAGCTATGGCTTGAGGGGTTTTTCCGTACAGTAGGGGGGGGGGAGGAATGTTCGACCGAAGACCAAAGGTCAAAGGTCAAGGTTAAAGGTCAAGTCGGGATGGGGATGAGGTCAAAGGTCAAGGTCAAAGGTCAAGGTCAAAGGTCAAGTCGGGATGGGGATGAGGTCAAAGGTCAAGGTCAAGGTCAAAGGTCAAGTTGGGACGGGGATGAGGTCAAAGGTCAAGGTCAAAGGTCAAGGTCAAAGGTCAAGTCGGGATGAGGATGAGGTCAAAGGTCAAGGTCAATGTCAGGGTCAAGGTCGAAGTGTGGGGGGGGGGGATTTAGGGGTGGATGGAAAAAGGTGAGGTCTCCCCGATCTCGGGAAGCCCAAACACTTGGGGGTAGGGAAGGCGGGTGATGGAGAACCCCTTACTCTTGGATGGTGGCCGAACGCGAAGGCACCAGCTGATCTGGTGAGGCGGCTTCGAAGCTCCTACACGTGGACGGAGGCCCGGCGAGTCGACGTTGTCTGCGATTGACGTCACTGTCTGGCGCCAGCCTGTCGCCTCGTGGCGGTAAAGAGGTTATTTACCACGTTTTTATGGAGAAAGGGGATGTTAATATCTCCTGAACCGCTGCTCTGATTTTCGTGCAGTAATCGCCTCCGGATAGCCCTCGCCGAGTAACACCAAGAGATATAATTAAGTTTTTGCTCACCCTTTCACTTGTGCTGTTATTAAGTTCCAAAGTTAGGGGTTAATAACTCCCTAACCCCTTGCCGGAAATTGCCACAAACACTTTTCCAGGTTTATTGGACACTCACAATGCACTATGTAAACTTTCACGCGCGTAACTCCACGTTTAATAATTTTTAGAAAATTTTAACGCGGAGCTCGATGTTGTATGTGTCGCTTACGAGGCGGTACTGGGTTAGGTTAGGTTAGGTTAGGTTAGGTTAGGTTAGGTTAGGTTCCCCCCCGAGTTGCGTCCACCTTGTCGTGGTGGGGGGGCTCAGTAGCCGCTCACCATAGCAAGCCAGCTATGTTGGGCGGTGAAGCGAAGAGGCGCATTAGGTAGGTACACTTTACATTCGCTCACACACTTACACACACAACTCACATTTTCACACACACACACCACACACCCACACACACACTACACACCAATAGGTGGGTGCCCTTGCCTTAATTGGCCGGGGCACGTGTTAGAGTAGGTGCCTCCCGCGAAAGCGGGGATGGGTCGTTCGGGCTTGCCTTTACCGGCCGGCCCCGTGGAGAGACCACGTTAAAAAACCTGAAAGCTAAGTTGGTGACGCAGGGCGAGAGCTGTGTGGCCGCCCAGTAGGCGGTCTTTACTGCGTCCCCAGGGGGGTACCTGCCGCCCCACCCTTGGGTTACAAATCAAGGCCCCACAGGTGCCGAACCGGCTCCGGCCCTCGTGGGAAACCAATCCGTGTTCTCGTGGGAACCTTATGGATTTTCTAAAAAACAACACAACCAAATCTGACGCGAAGGAGAAGAAGAGAGAGAGGAGAGAGAGGCGCGAAGCGCGCAGGCGAGTGAAGGAGCAGTTGCTCACTGGAGATAGTTTGGGGAAGAGCCCCGACCGGACTGAGGCGGGTGATCGACCCCGAAGCCCCGTAGTGAGGCTTGTTAGACTGGACGACAAGAAGATTCCGAAGGACAGGAAGTCGCTGGCAAGCGATCTAAACTTGTCGTCCACCACAACAGATACGGACGTACCATCCGGGTCCGCATCTGGCTACCACTCTCCAGCGGAGAGTGTCGATAGCATGGTGACGGTCAGCAGCAAAAGGGCACGGAGTGGCTCTGACAGCGACGAGCGGTGGGGTGTAGTTAAGGCACCTGCCATTGTAACGGACTTCGGTCCGGGTAGAGGACGGGGACGTGGCCGTCCCCCCACCTCTGGTGAATATGTGGGCTTGGCCAAGGCCAAGGAGCATCTCCTTAATGTGGAGAAAGAGGCGATGCGACTCGAGGCAGAAAAGGAGGTCGACTCTGCAGCATCCGTCGCTCGAGAGCTCCGCCTCAAACATGCTACGAAGACGGAGCAAATAAGGAGGGCCACTGAGAATGGAACCCCCGATGTCCCGGTCGAGACGCAGACTACGCAGGGCCTCGGGGAGAGAATTGCGGGCGACCTAGCCACGATAAACTACGTCGCCAACAATTCGAAGAAGCTACAAGGTAGATTTGTGGGCTACCTGAGAAATGCCGTTGCCAGCGTCGCCAGCGTGGTGGACGAGCTGAGCAAGCGAACGGCTAATGATGAGACGGCCCTGCTCCAAGCAGAGAACGTCCGAATTAAGGCGGAGATGGCGGAGCTGCGAAAGGAGCTGGCCGCCATAAGACAAGAGATGGCCAGGGCGAACGGAAGCCTCCCTTCGTCCTCACAGGCTGCCCCTTCGGGTGCCGGCGATCAACCCGCCGCAGTCATGGCAAACAACCAGCCAACTGCGGTGCGAGCCCGCCCGGAGGCCAACTTGATTGAAGAACTGAAGCGGGCACTCATAGTCGAAGTGGGGACTATGGTAAGTGCCCGCCTTCAGGTGTTGGAGGAAAGGCTGCCTCCTGCCCCAAGAATCCGCCCACCACTGGCGGCTGATAGGGCGAGCTGGGCAGCCGTAACTGCGTCGCCACCTCCAGCGGCTGCTGAGGTCAGCCCGGTACTGCCTGCTACTGCAGGTAAGGGCAAAGGGAAGGGGAAAGGGAAGGGCAAGACGTCTAAGCCGCAAACAGCTGCTGCGGCGGACCCTGGCCCTTCCACTTCTACGGCCATTTCCGGCCCCCCGGTAGCGGTGCCTGGCCCATCACGGGCTGCCCCCGGTGCCACCGTCCAGCCGACTGCTCCAACTGGAGCCTGGACGACCGTGACAGGAAAGGGCAAAAAGGGCAAAAAGGCGCCAAAAACCAAGAAGCAGACGGCCCAGCAGCCTGCACAGCCAAAGAAGCCGAAGCTCAGGGTACACAGAACTGCGGGCATCGTAGTTACCCTGCAGCCAGAGGCGGAGGCACGAGGGGAGACCTATGCGGCGGTCCTCTCCGAAGCAAAAGCCCAAATAGACTTCCGCACTATGGGCATCGAGGGCGTGCGGATCGATCGCACGGCGACAGGCGCCCGGATCATTAAGATCCCGGGCCCCAACAAAACCGCACAGGCGGAAGCTCTTGCGGCCAAAATCCGCGAGACCCTGTCCGCAGACCGTGTCCGCATCCACAGACCGGTGGCAACCGCAGACATCCGAATCACCGGTCTGGATGATTCGGTAACGGTCGCCGAGCTGACTGCGGCTATTGCGCGTGTAGGTGACTGCTCCATGGAGCAAGTCAAGTGCGGAGACATCCGAAGGGAATCACGCAGCATGGGCTCGGCGTGGGCCCGCTGCCCCGTGGAAGTCGCAAAGAGGGTGACGGAAAGTGGCCGCTTGCTTGTGGGCTGGGTCTCAGCGACCGTCAAGCTGTTGCAGCCCCAAGCACAGAGGTGCTTCCGTTGCCTCGAGGCGGGGCATGTGAGGGCCAAATGCCAATCCGCCGTCGACCGCAGCGATGTCTGCTATCGCTGCGGCCAGCCTGGCCATAAAGCGGGGGCCTGTTCAGCCGCTCTGAACTGCGCCCTGTGCGCAGCTGCCGGTCTTCCGGCAGCTCACAAAGTGGGCACCAAAGGGTGTAAGGACCCCAAGGTGTCTAAGAGGAGGCCTGCCAGGGATGCACCGTCCAACCCTGCCACGGCCAGTCCAGTCGTCTCGGAGGCTACGGAGGCGATGGATGGGGTGGTCGACATTCCGGCTCCGTAATGGACCACGGCCCCTCCCATCGCTTCCTACAGACGAACCTCAACCATTGCTGGAACGCGCAGAACCTCCTGGTGGCGTCAATGGTTGAGTGGTCTATCGAGGTGGCAGTCGTGGCAGATCCCCACAGCATTCCGAGTGGGTCTAGCTGGGTTGCGGATGCGGCGGCACTAGTCGCCATCATCCCGGGTGCACTCTGTGCGCAACCCCTCCGTCTCATCGCCCGCGGCTTTGGCTACGTCGCGGTGCGGTGGAGGGACACGGTCGTGGTCGGAGCGTACTTTACGCCAAACCGACCCGACCGTGAGTTTGAGGTCTTCCTGGAAGAGGTTGGGGCCCTATTGGACCGCACACAACCTCTTCCGGCCCTTCTCCTGGGAGACCTCAACTCCTGGTCCACCAGGTGGGGCAGCGCACGGCCCAACTCACGGGGGAGGCTCCTCGAGCCATGGCTCGACGCTTACGAGCTGGCGGCGCTTAATCGGGGATCGGCAAGCACCTTCGTGCGGTGGCGGGCCCAGTCGATTGTGGACATCACACTCGCAAGTCCCGCCCTCGCGCAAAGGGTGCACAACTGGCGGGTTGAGGAGGCGGAGACTCTCTCTGACCATCTCTATGTCAGATTTGAGATCTCTGCCCACACCTCGCCCCCAGTCCAGCCGACCCCGCGGGCAGAACGCCCGAGATGGGCTCTCAAACAGCTCGACAAGGAGCTGCTGGAGGAGGCCGCCATCATCCAGGCGTGGGTGCCCGTACCCGAATCCCTGGATGATGTGCACGAAGAGGCGGAACGGCTCACGAGGGTGATGGCGAGCGTCTGTGACGCGTCGATGCCCCGGGTCAAGCCGCGAGCTCGCTCGCGGCAGGTGTACTGGTGGAGCGCGGAGATTGCCACGCTACGCGCCTCCTGCGTGGCAATGCGCCGCCAGTACCAACGACACCGGAGGCGTCGACACGGTCGGCCCCGTGAGCCCGACGAGCCGGATCCGGTCGAAGACCGCCTCTACGAGGCCTGGAGGTCCGCGAGGAGAGCCCTGAGCGTGGCTATTGGCGTCGCCAAGGACAGAGCTCGCGAAGAGTTGCTCGCGTCACTGAGTCGGGACCCATGGGGGCGCCCCTACCGCTTAGCTAGGGGCAAGCTCAGACCGTGGGCACCGCCTCTGACTCAGACGCTTGAGCCGAGCTTTGTCGCCCGGGTCGTAGCGACGCTCTTTCCACAGAGAGCGGAGCATAACCCGCCGAGCATGGTCCCGCCACCGGCGGCAGAACCGGCACCGATGGAGGAAGACATCGCTGTCACTTCCTCGGAGATGAGAATGGTCCTCCGTCGCCTCAGCGCGAAGAGCACCGCCCCTGGGCCTGACGGCATACCGGGGCGCGCCGTTGTTCTCGCCTCCAGGCACTTGGAGGACCATTTTCGGGGGCTGTTTTCCGCCTGCCTCGAGCGAGGGGAGTTCCCAGCTCGATGGCGGGTGGGCAGCCTCATACTCCTGAGGAAGGAGGGGCGGCCGGAGGACTCGCCGTCGGCGTACCGCCCGATTGTCCTTCTCGATGAGGGGTGTAAACTCCTCGAGAGGATAATCGCGGCGCGCCTAACGAGCCACCTCACCCGTACCGGGCCGGACTTGTCGGCAAACCAGTACGGGTTCCGGAGGGAGCGCTCGACGGTGGGGGCCATCCTTCGGGTGAAAGCCCTGGCGGAGGAGGCCGTGGCCCGGGGAGAGGTGCTGTTGGCTGTATCACTCGATATAGCTAACGCCTTCAACACTCTCCCCTGGGCCTGCATCAAGGAGGCACTCCGCTATCATCGGGTGCCGGAATACCTAAGTCGGACGGTCGAGGCGTATCTGGCGAACCGCTGGATCGCCTATGACACCAGCGAGGGGCCACAACGGTGGCGAATGACCTGTGGGGTTCCACAGGGGTCAGTCTTAGGACCGCTCCTGTGGAACCTGGGGTACGATTGGGTGCTGCGGGGCGCCTTTCTCCTGGGTGTCTCGGTGACCTGCTACGCCGATGACACCCTGGTGACGGCCCGGGGTAAGACCACTCGCGAGGCCTCAATCTTGGCGACAGCCGGCGTTGCCCACGTCGTCGGCCGAATTCGCCGTTTGGGCCTTGAAGTGGCTCTCGAGAAGACTGAGGCGATGTGCTTCTGCGCACCCAGAGTCCGGCTGCCGCCGGGTTTCGTCCTCACAATTGGCGGGGTGAGAATACCAGTAAGGTCAACCCTCAAATATCTGGGGTTGACCTTAGATAGCGGGTGGCGATTCGACGCGCATTTCGAGCGTCTGGTCCCGAGATTGGTGGGAGCGGCGGGGCCACTTGCCCGGCTCCTACCAAATATAGGCGGCCCAAGCGCCTCTACTAGGCGCCTTTATTTGGGGATCCTTCGCTCCATGGCTCTCTACGGAGCCCCGGTGTGGGCCGCGAACATCCCTGGTGGCGTCATCGGCAGACTCCTGCAAGTGCAGAGGCTGATGGCCATCAGGGTGACGCGGGCATACCGCACCGTGTCGGGCGAAGCAGCCGTTGTCCTCGCCGGTTCCATGCCCTGGGACCTGGAGGCGAGAGCCCTCGCGTCACTTTACGAGTGGCGCGAGGAGGCGCGGAACCGGGGCGACCGACCGTCGCTCCGCGTCGTTGAAGAGCGACGGGAGGAGCTCCGCCAGGACCAGCTGGCGGTCTGGCGACAACGGCTGCAAGAGCCTGGAGCGGGTCACTGGACCATATCGGCGATCCGGCCTGTCTTGGAAGACTGGCTCACACGGAGCCATGGGGCGTTGGCCTTTCGGCTGACACAGATGCTCACCGGCCATGGATGTTTTGGCCGGTATCTGTGCCGAATACGGAGGGAGGTGGATGAGCGGTGCCACCACTGCACTTCCAGTGACGACACCGCTCAACACACGCTGGAGGTCTGCCCAGCCTGGGACACCCCCAGGCAGGACCTAGTGCGGGTTGTGGGCAGTGATCTCTCGCTGCCCACTGTTGTGGCCAACATGCTCAACAGCGAGGAAGCATGGACGGCTATACGCCGTTTTTGCGAGGACGTGATGTCCTCGAAGGAGGATGCGGAGCGAGCAAGGGAGCTCGCCCGCGACACTCAGCGCCCCAGGCGCGCCCGGCGACGAGGTCGCAATGATCTCATGCCACCGTAATGCGGCTCTTGGCGGCGGACTCGGGGGAGTTCGTCGCCAAACAACGAGCCCCGAGATGGCGGCGGCGTGTCCACGCCGCCACTCGAGAGGTCTGCCCTACAAAGGGCCGGAGAGGAGGCCTGATGAGGCCGACCGCCGTTGGGGCTCACGGCAGTAGTGCAACTGCGGATCTTCCCGTGAGCCCCGACACTGTGCGGCGATGAGGGACACCGAGGGGTTTAGTGGGTAAACCTCTGGCCGAAACACGGCCCCAGGCCAGAGGGACCCCCACACACCGGGCCGCTCTCCCCCGGGAGCGGCCTGACGGTCTTAAGGAGATTCCCCTCGTAAAAAAAAAAAAAAAAAAAAAAAAAAAAGGTTAGGTTAGGTTAGGTTAGGTTAGGTTAGGTTAGGTTAGGTTAGGTTAGGTTAGGTTAGGTTAGGTTAGGTTAGGTTAGGTTAGGTTAGGTTAGGTTAGGTTAGGTTAGGTTAGGTTAGGTTAGGTTAGGTTAGGTTAGGTTAGGTTAGGTTAGGTTAGGTTAGGTTAGGTTAGGTTAGGTTAGGTTAGGTTAGGTTAGGTTAGGTTAGGTTAGGTTAGGTTAGGTTAGGTTAGGTTAGGTTAGGTTAGGTTAGGTTAGGTTAGGTTAGGTTAGGTTAGGTTAGGTTAGGTTAGGTTAGGTTAGGTTAGGTTAGGTTAGGTTAGGTTAGGTTAGGTTAGGTTAGGTTAGGTTAGGTTAGGTTAGGTTAGGTTAGGTTAGGTTAGGTTAGGTTAGGTTAGGTTAGGTTAGGTTAGGTTAGGTTAGGTTAGGTTAGGTTAGGTTAGGTTAGGTTAGGTTAGGTTAGGTTAGGTTAGGTTAGGTTAGGTTAGGTTTTTTTTTTTTTTTTTTTTTTGGTAGAGAACATTAAGAATAATAATGTTCCTGCGGCGCTTTCGGTTTACACCGCAGGACATCACTTAATTAGATTTGGGGACTAATTGACAATTGAGGGAGTGATGTGAGAGTCTTTTGTATGATTGTTTAATTTGATTAGTTATTGTTGTGAGTAGTGGGGTTGTTAAACTCTTTTAGAGTGTTAACAATATAGTTGGTAAGTTGAAGAAAAGTTTCGGTAGTGGTTTCTTTACTTATTATTTGGGAGAAGTCGAAGGGATTGAGGTTGAAAATATTGCAGGCGATTGTGTGCTCAGAGCGCTTGATGGTGTACCTGGGACACTCTTTAATTAGATGACTCCAACTTTGGAGTGAAGAGTTGTCACACGGACAAACGCTGTTGTCTGTAATTTTGAAGCGATGGAGATATTCTTTGTGATAGCCATGGTTCGAAAGAAGTTGAGTGACAGAGAAGGTAGGTTTGATGTTGTGAAGAAAGGTGACGAGGGATGAATGAGTGGGGAGAAGTGATTTGGTGTGAACACAGGTGTTAGGGTTCTCGTAGAAGTTCTCAGAGGCTTTGGTGCACTCGAGTTTATTATGGTACTTGATGAAGCTAAGGGGGGTGGCCAGATAGTCGGCCAGGCGGTGGAGATGAGCAGCGGACTTGGCCGCTGCGTCCGCCTGTTCATTTCCGTCGAGTCCGACATGGGCTTTCACCCACGCGAACTCGACTGTCAGTCCAGATGTTTTGGCTGAGTGGAGATATCTGTGGATGCGGGCCGCGAGAGGGTTGCAGCTGTTCCTATTCGACAACTCCATTAGTCCCGACATGCTGTCGGAGAGGATGACTGTGCGAGGAAGCTTGTGGTTGTTGATGTGGTGACATGCCTCCCGAATAGCCAGAAGCTCGGCTTGGAATACGGAGCAGCAGTCGTGGAGCTTGAGTTTCTTCACCACTGTCCGTCCTCCGGAAGGGTCGAAGACCACGAATGCCGCTCCCACCTTGTCGTCGTGCTTGCTTCCGTCGGTGTATATTCTCCAGGTGTTGGGAGCATCCAGCTTGGAGAGATCAGCTTCTGATAGGATCTCCTGATATTGAATGCCGATCCTCTCGGCCGGATGTAGAAGTGCAGATGGGGGGCAAGGCTTCTCCACTGGGACGTCTCCGGGTAAGAATGAGGACGTGCCCAGGAGTTTGGACTCCTCGATGTTGGAGGTTGCCTCGACTTTATCGGGGAGGGGCGTTAGTTGCGCGAGTGAGATCGACGCTGCTGTGCTCAGGGTGCGAAAACCCTGGACCATTTTTATGGCGAAGAGCCGTTGGAGTGATAGGAGACGCTTGGTGATGTATTTAAACTTGAGGGCGTCTGACCAGACAGCCGCACCGTAGCACACTATTGGTTCTATGACCATGGAGTATATCGTGCGGACGTTGTCCGGATTCACGCCCCAAGTGGGTCGAATGAATAGGCAGAGTCTATGATAGAGTTTTTGGACTTTGTTGATGATATATTCTACATGATTGGTGAATGAGAGCCTTTTGTCTATGATGATGCCAAGGTACCTGATGTGGTCCACAAACTGTAGCAGTTGCCCGTTCATGAAGATTCGACAGCCGGTGGCGCGAGGGGTGAAGGTTATGGCCTGGGTCTTGTCTGGGCCAAACTCCAGTTTGACTCCCTCACCCCAAGCGGAGACGATGTCGAGCGCCGAGTTGACGTTTTGCTCAAGTGAGCCGATGTCTTTGTCATGAGCTATTAGAAAAACGTCATCAGCGTACGCCTGGAGGTGGCATCCCTGAGGCATGGGCGTAAATAGTAGCTCGTCAAGAACCAGGTTCCACAGAGTGGGGCCGAGTACGGAGCCTTGGATGCAGCCTCGGGACATCATCTTCTGGACCTTGATGTCAGCAAAGTTGATGTGTACTTCGCGGTCGGTTATGTAACTGAGCAGGATATTATATAAGTTACTGGGGCAGTCGCTATCTCTGAGCCTCTTGAATATTGCCGGCCACCAGGCGCGGTCAAATGCGGCCTTGATGTCCAAGGAGATAGCTACCACCTGTTCACCGTGGGATTTAGCCTTTTTGACTGTGTTAAGGGCGTTAGTTATGGCCATGACGGTGGATGTCTGCGCTTTGAATCCGTATTGGTATGGGGCGCAAGTATCATTAACTTGCATGTGATGCGTGAGTCTAGTATTTATTAAGCGTTCTAGAAGCTTGCCGTAGACGTTGAGGAGCCCTATAGGCCGGTAGCTCGAGAGTGAGTTGTACTCCGGCTTACCAGGTTTTGGAATAATCTTGGCAGTGGCCACTTTCCAAGACCTGGGGAAGTACGTAAGCCGGAGGCATGTGTTCATAATGCCGTTGACAGATTCCGGAAACCATTTGGCGACCCAGAGACAGACATCCGCGGTAAGATGGTCGACCCCGGGTGCTCTCTTCGAGTTCATACTCTGGAGGCCATCGAGGATCTCATCCGATGTGAAGGCGGAATCCGGCGGAGTGTCGATGGGGCGGGTCATGTCCGTGCGGAGTTTTCTCTGAAGTTCCGATGTGTCCTCGGTATCGCTCGGGAAGAACTGGTTAGGTTAGGTTAGGTTAGGTTAGGTTAGGTTAGGTTAGGTTAGGTTAGGTTAGGTTAGGTTAGGTTAGGTTAGGTTAGGTTAGGTTAGGTTAGGTTAGGTTAGGTTAGGTTAGGTTAGGTTAGGTTAGGTTAGGTTAGGTTAGGTTAGGTTAGGTTAGGTTAGGTTAGGTTAGGTTAGGTTAGGTTAGGTTAGGTTAGGTTAGGTTAGGTTAGGTTAGGTTAGGTTAGGTTAGGTTAGGTTAGGTTAGGTTAGGTTAGGTTAGGTTAGGTTAGGTTAGGTTAGGTTAGGTTAGGTTAGGTTAGGTTAGGTTAGGTTAGGTTAGGTTAGGTTAGGTTAGGTTAGGTTAGGTTAGGTTAGGTTAGGTTAGGTTAGGTTAGGTTAGGTTAGGTTAGGTTAGGTTAGGTTAGGTTAGGTTAGGTTAGGTTAGGTTAGGTTAGGTTAGGTTAGGTTAGGTTAGGTTAGGTTAGGTTAGGTTAGGTTAGGTTAGGTTAGGTTAGGTTAGGTTAGGTTAGGTTAGGTTAGGTTAGGTTAGGTTAGGTTAGGTTAGGTTAGGTTAGGTTAGGTTAGGTTAGGTTAGGTTAGGTTAGGTTAGGTTAGGTTAGGTTAGGTTAGGTTAGGTTAGGTTAGGTTAGGTTAGGTTAGGTTAGGTTAGGTTAGGTTAGGTTAGGTTAGGTTAGGTTAGGTTAGGTTAGGTTAGGTTAGGTTAGGTTAGGTTAGGTTAGGTTAGGTTAGGTTAGGTTAGGTTAGGTTAGGTTAGGTTAGGTTAGGTTAGGTTAGGTTAGGTTAGGTTAGGTTAGGTTAGGTTAGGTTAGGTTAG
>OX442334.1:0-10000 GCA_949358125.1 Idaea dimidiata | reverse complement strand
GTTAGGTTAGGTTAGGTTAGGTTAGGTTAGGTTAGGTTAGGTTAGGTTAGGTTAGGTTAGGTTAGGTTAGGTTAGGTTAGGTTAGGTTAGGTTAGGTTAGGTTAGGTTAGGTTAGGTTAGGTTAGGTTAGGTTAGGTTAGGTTAGGTTAGGTTAGGTTAGGTTAGGTTAGGTTAGGTTAGGTTAGGTTAGGTTAGGTTAGGTTAGGTTAGGTTAGGTTAGGTTAGGTTAGGTTAGGTTAGGTTAGGTTAGGTTAGGTTAGGTTAGGTTAGGTTAGGTTAGGTTAGGTTAGGTTAGGTTAGGTTAGGTTAGGTTAGGTTAGGTTAGGTTAGGTTAGGTTAGGTTAGGTTAGGTTAGGTTAGGTTAGGTTAGGTTAGGTTAGGTTAGGTTAGGTTAGGTTAGGTTAGGTTAGGTTAGGTTAGGTTAGGTTAGGTTAGGTTAGGTTAGGTTAGGTTAGGTTAGGTTAGGTTAGGTTAGGTTAGGTTAGGTTAGGTTAGGTTAGGTTAGGTTAGGTTAGGTTAGGTTAGGTTAGGTTAGGTTAGGTTAGGTTAGGTTAGGTTAGGTTAGGTTAGGTTAGGTTAGGTTAGGTTAGGTTAGGTTAGGTTAGGTTAGGTTAGGTTAGGTTAGGTTAGGTTAGGTTAGGTTAGGTTAGGTTAGGTTAGGTTAGGTTAGGTTAGGTTAGGTTAGGTTAGGTTAGGTTAGGTTAGGTTAGGTTAGGTTAGGTTAGGTTAGGTTAGGTTAGGTTAGGTTAGGTTAGGTTAGGTTAGGTTAGGTTAGGTTAGGTTAGGTTAGGTTAGGTTAGGTTAGGTTAGGTTAGGTTAGGTTAGGTTAGGTTAGGTTAGGTTAGGTTAGGTTAGGTTAGGTTAGGTTAGGTTAGGTTAGGTTAGGTTAGGTTAGGTTAGGTTAGGTTAGGTTAGGTTAGGTTAGGTTAGGTTAGGTTAGGTTAGGTTAGGTTAGGTTAGGTTAGGTTAGGTTAGGTTAGGTTAGGTTAGGTTAGGTTAGGTTAGGTTAGGTTAGGTTAGGTTAGGTTAGGTTAGGTTAGGTTAGGTTAGGTTAGGTTAGGTTAGGTTAGGTTAGGTTAGGTTAGGTTAGGTTAGGTTAGGTTAGGTTAGGTTAGGTTAGGTTAGGTTAGGTTAGGTTAGGTTAGGTTAGGTTAGGTTAGGTTAGGTTAGGTTAGGTTAGGTTAGGTTAGGTTAGGTTAGGTTAGGTTAGGTTAGGTTAGGTTAGGTTAGGTTAGGTTAGGTTAGGTTAGGTTAGGTTAGGTTAGGTTAGGTTAGGTTAGGTTAGGTTAGGTTAGGTTAGGTTAGGTTAGGTTAGGTTAGGTTAGGTTAGGTTAGGTTAGGTTAGGTTAGGTTAGGTTAGGTTAGGTTAGGTTAGGTTAGGTTAGGTTAGGTTAGGTTAGGTTAGGTTAGGTTAGGTTAGGTTAGGTTAGGTTAGGTTAGGTTAGGTTAGGTTAGGTTAGGTTAGGTTAGGTTAGGTTAGGTTAGGTTAGGTTAGGTTAGGTTAGGTTAGGTTAGGTTAGGTTAGGTTAGGTTAGGTTAGGTTAGGTTAGGTTAGGTTAGGTTAGGTTAGGTTAGGTTAGGTTAGGTTAGGTTAGGTTAGGTTAGGTTAGGTTAGGTTAGGTTAGGTTAGGTTAGGTTAGGTTAGGTTAGGTTAGGTTAGGTTAGGTTAGGTTAGGTTAGGTTAGGTTAGGTTAGGTTAGGTTAGGTTAGGTTAGGTTAGGTTAGGTTAGGTTAGGTTAGGTTAGGTTAGGTTAGGTTAGGTTAGGTTAGGTTAGGTTAGGTTAGGTTAGGTTAGGTTAGGTTAGGTTAGGTTAGGTTAGGTTAGGTTAGGTTAGGTTAGGTTAGGTTAGGTTAGGTTAGGTTAGGTTAGGTTAGGTTAGGTTAGGTTAGGTTAGGTTAGGTTAGGTTAGGTTAGGTTAGGTTAGGTTAGGTTAGGTTAGGTTAGGTTAGGTTAGGTTAGGTTAGGTTAGGTTAGGTTAGGTTAGGTTAGGTTAGGTTAGGTTAGGTTAGGTTAGGTTAGGTTAGGTTAGGTTAGGTTAGGTTAGGTTAGGTTAGGTTAGGTTAGGTTAGGTTAGGTTAGGTTAGGTTAGGTTAGGTTAGGTTAGGTTAGGTTAGGTTAGGTTAGGTTAGGTTAGGTTAGGTTAGGTTAGGTTAGGTTAGGTTAGGTTAGGTTAGGTTAGGTTAGGTTAGGTTAGGTTAGGTTAGGTTAGGTTAGGTTAGGTTAGGTTAGGTTAGGTTAGGTTAGGTTAGGTTAGGTTAGGTTAGGTTAGGTTAGGTTAGGTTAGGTTAGGTTAGGTTAGGTTAGGTTAGGTTAGGTTAGGTTAGGTTAGGTTAGGTTAGGTTAGGTTAGGTTAGGTTAGGTTAGGTTAGGTTAGGTTAGGTTAGGTTAGGTTAGGTTAGGTTAGGTTAGGTTAGGTTAGGTTAGGTTAGGTTAGGTTAGGTTAGGTTAGGTTAGGTTAGGTTAGGTTAGGTTAGGTTAGGTTAGGTTAGGTTAGGTTAGGTTAGGTTAGGTTAGGTTAGGTTAGGTTAGGTTAGGTTAGGTTAGGTTAGGTTAGGTTAGGTTAGGTTAGGTTAGGTTAGGTTAGGTTAGGTTAGGTTAGGTTAGGTTAGGTTAGGTTAGGTTAGGTTAGGTTAGGTTAGGTTAGGTTAGGTTAGGTTAGGTTAGGTTAGGTTAGGTTAGGTTAGGTTAGGTTAGGTTAGGTTAGGTTAGGTTAGGTTAGGTTAGGTTAGGTTAGGTTAGGTTAGGTTAGGTTAGGTTAGGTTAGGTTAGGTTAGGTTAGGTTAGGTTAGGTTAGGTTAGGTTAGGTTAGGTTAGGTTAGGTTAGGTTAGGTTAGGTTAGGTTAGGTTAGGTTAGGTTAGGTTAGGTTAGGTTAGGTTAGGTTAGGTTAGGTTAGGTTAGGTTAGGTTAGGTTAGGTTAGGTTAGGTTAGGTTAGGTTAGGTTAGGTTAGGTTAGGTTAGGTTAGGTTAGGTTAGGTTAGGTTAGGTTAGGTTAGGTTAGGTTAGGTTAGGTTAGGTTAGGTTAGGTTAGGTTAGGTTAGGTTAGGTTAGGTTAGGTTAGGTTAGGTTAGGTTAGGTTAGGTTAGGTTAGGTTAGGTTAGGTTAGGTTAGGTTAGGTTAGGTTAGGTTAGGTTAGGTTAGGTTAGGTTAGGTTAGGTTAGGTTAGGTTAGGTTAGGTTAGGTTAGGTTAGGTTAGGTTAGGTTAGGTTAGGTTAGGTTAGGTTAGGTTAGGTTAGGTTAGGTTAGGTTAGGTTAGGTTAGGTTAGGTTAGGTTAGGTTAGGTTAGGTTAGGTTAGGTTAGGTTAGGTTAGGTTAGGTTAGGTTAGGTTAGGTTAGGTTAGGTTAGGTTAGGTTAGGTTAGGTTAGGTTAGGTTAGGTTAGGTTAGGTTAGGTTAGGTTAGGTTAGGTTAGGTTAGGTTAGGTTAGGTTAGGTTAGGTTAGGTTAGGTTAGGTTAGGTTAGGTTAGGTTAGGTTAGGTTAGGTTAGGTTAGGTTAGGTTAGGTTAGGTTAGGTTAGGTTAGGTTAGGTTAGGTTAGGTTAGGTTAGGTTAGGTTAGGTTAGGTTAGGTTAGGTTAGGTTAGGTTAGGTTAGGTTAGGTTAGGTTAGGTTAGGTTAGGTTAGGTTAGGTTAGGTTAGGTTAGGTTAGGTTAGGTTAGGTTAGGTTAGGTTAGGTTAGGTTAGGTTAGGTTAGGTTAGGTTAGGTTAGGTTAGGTTAGGTTAGGTTAGGTTAGGTTAGGTTAGGTTAGGTTAGGTTAGGTTAGGTTAGGTTAGGTTAGGTTAGGTTAGGTTAGGTTAGGTTAGGTTAGGTTAGGTTAGGTTAGGTTAGGTTAGGTTAGGTTAGGTTAGGTTAGGTTAGGTTAGGTTAGGTTAGGTTAGGTTAGGTTAGGTTAGGTTAGGTTAGGTTAGGTTAGGTTAGGTTAGGTTAGGTTAGGTTAGGTTAGGTTAGGTTAGGTTAGGTTAGGTTAGGTTAGGTTAGGTTAGGTTAGGTTAGGTTAGGTTAGGTTAGGTTAGGTTAGGTTAGGTTAGGTTAGGTTAGGTTAGGTTAGGTTAGGTTAGGTTAGGTTAGGTTAGGTTAGGTTAGGTTAGGTTAGGTTAGGTTAGGTTAGGTTAGGTTAGGTTAGGTTAGGTTAGGTTAGGTTAGGTTAGGTTAGGTTAGGTTAGGTTAGGTTAGGTTAGGTTAGGTTAGGTTAGGTTAGGTTAGGTTAGGTTAGGTTAGGTTAGGTTAGGTTAGGTTAGGTTAGGTTAGGTTAGGTTAGGTTAGGTTAGGTTAGGTTAGGTTAGGTTAGGTTAGGTTAGGTTAGGTTAGGTTAGGTTAGGTTAGGTTAGGTTAGGTTAGGTTAGGTTAGGTTAGGTTAGGTTAGGTTAGGTTAGGTTAGGTTAGGTTAGGTTAGGTTAGGTTAGGTTAGGTTAGGTTAGGTTAGGTTAGGTTAGGTTAGGTTAGGTTAGGTTAGGTTAGGTTAGGTTAGGTTAGGTTAGGTTAGGTTAGGTTAGGTTAGGTTAGGTTAGGTTAGGTTAGGTTAGGTTAGGTTAGGTTAGGTTAGGTTAGGTTAGGTTAGGTTAGGTTAGGTTAGGTTAGGTTAGGTTAGGTTAGGTTAGGTTAGGTTAGGTTAGGTTAGGTTAGGTTAGGTTAGGTTAGGTTAGGTTAGGTTAGGTTAGGTTAGGTTAGGTTAGGTTAGGTTAGGTTAGGTTAGGTTAGGTTAGGTTAGGTTAGGTTAGGTTAGGTTAGGTTAGGTTAGGTTAGGTTAGGTTAGGTTAGGTTAGGTTAGGTTAGGTTAGGTTAGGTTAGGTTAGGTTAGGTTAGGTTAGGTTAGGTTAGGTTAGGTTAGGTTAGGTTAGGTTAGGTTAGGTTAGGTTAGGTTAGGTTAGGTTAGGTTAGGTTAGGTTAGGTTAGGTTAGGTTAGGTTAGGTTAGGTTAGGTTAGGTTAGGTTAGGTTAGGTTAGGTTAGGTTAGGTTAGGTTAGGTTAGGTTAGGTTAGGTTAGGTTAGGTTAGGTTAGGTTAGGTTAGGTTAGGTTAGGTTAGGTTAGGTTAGGTTAGGTTAGGTTAGGTTAGGTTAGGTTAGGTTAGGTTAGGTTAGGTTAGGTTAGGTTAGGTTAGGTTAGGTTAGGTTAGGTTAGGTTAGGTTAGGTTAGGTTAGGTTAGGTTAGGTTAGGTTAGGTTAGGTTAGGTTAGGTTAGGTTAGGTTAGGTTAGGTTAGGTTAGGTTAGGTTAGGTTAGGTTAGGTTAGGTTAGGTTAGGTTAGGTTAGGTTAGGTTAGGTTAGGTTAGGTTAGGTTAGGTTAGGTTAGGTTAGGTTAGGTTAGGTTAGGTTAGGTTAGGTTAGGTTAGGTTAGGTTAGGTTAGGTTAGGTTAGGTTAGGTTAGGTTAGGTTAGGTTAGGTTAGGTTAGGTTAGGTTAGGTTAGGTTAGGTTAGGTTAGGTTAGGTTAGGTTAGGTTAGGTTAGGTTAGGTTAGGTTAGGTTAGGTTAGGTTAGGTTAGGTTAGGTTAGGTTAGGTTAGGTTAGGTTAGGTTAGGTTAGGTTAGGTTAGGTTAGGTTAGGTTAGGTTAGGTTAGGTTAGGTTAGGTTAGGTTAGGTTAGGTTAGGTTAGGTTAGGTTAGGTTAGGTTAGGTTAGGTTAGGTTAGGTTAGGTTAGGTTAGGTTAGGTTAGGTTAGGTTAGGTTAGGTTAGGTTAGGTTAGGTTAGGTTAGGTTAGGTTAGGTTAGGTTAGGTTAGGTTAGGTTAGGTTAGGTTAGGTTAGGTTAGGTTAGGTTAGGTTAGGTTAGGTTAGGTTAGGTTAGGTTAGGTTAGGTTAGGTTAGGTTAGGTTAGGTTAGGTTAGGTTAGGTTAGGTTAGGTTAGGTTAGGTTAGGTTAGGTTAGGTTAGGTTAGGTTAGGTTAGGTTAGGTTAGGTTAGGTTAGGTTAGGTTAGGTTAGGTTAGGTTAGGTTAGGTTAGGTTAGGTTAGGTTAGGTTAGGTTAGGTTAGGTTAGGTTAGGTTAGGTTAGGTTAGGTTAGGTTAGGTTAGGTTAGGTTAGGTTAGGTTAGGTTAGGTTAGGTTAGGTTAGGTTAGGTTAGGTTAGGTTAGGTTAGGTTAGGTTAGGTTAGGTTAGGTTAGGTTAGGTTAGGTTAGGTTAGGTTAGGTTAGGTTAGGTTAGGTTAGGTTAGGTTAGGTTAGGTTAGGTTAGGTTAGGTTAGGTTAGGTTAGGTTAGGTTAGGTTAGGTTAGGTTAGGTTAGGTTAGGTTAGGTTAGGTTAGGTTAGGTTAGGTTAGGTTAGGTTAGGTTAGGTTAGGTTAGGTTAGGTTAGGTTAGGTTAGGTTAGGTTAGGTTAGGTTAGGTTAGGTTAGGTTAGGTTAGGTTAGGTTAGGTTAGGTTAGGTTAGGTTAGGTTAGGTTAGGTTAGGTTAGGTTAGGTTAGGTTAGGTTAGGTTAGGTTAGGTTAGGTTAGGTTAGGTTAGGTTAGGTTAGGTTAGGTTAGGTTAGGTTAGGTTAGGTTAGGTTAGGTTAGGTTAGGTTAGGTTAGGTTAGGTTAGGTTAGGTTAGGTTAGGTTAGGTTAGGTTAGGTTAGGTTAGGTTAGGTTAGGTTAGGTTAGGTTAGGTTAGGTTAGGTTAGGTTAGGTTAGGTTAGGTTAGGTTAGGTTAGGTTAGGTTAGGTTAGGTTAGGTTAGGTTAGGTTAGGTTAGGTTAGGTTAGGTTAGGTTAGGTTAGGTTAGGTTAGGTTAGGTTAGGTTAGGTTAGGTTAGGTTAGGTTAGGTTAGGTTAGGTTAGGTTAGGTTAGGTTAGGTTAGGTTAGGTTAGGTTAGGTTAGGTTAGGTTAGGTTAGGTTAGGTTAGGTTAGGTTAGGTTAGGTTAGGTTAGGTTAGGTTAGGTTAGGTTAGGTTAGGTTAGGTTAGGTTAGGTTAGGTTAGGTTAGGTTAGGTTAGGTTAGGTTAGGTTAGGTTAGGTTAGGTTAGGTTAGGTTAGGTTAGGTTAGGTTAGGTTAGGTTAGGTTAGGTTAGGTTAGGTTAGGTTAGGTTAGGTTAGGTTAGGTTAGGTTAGGTTAGGTTAGGTTAGGTTAGGTTAGGTTAGGTTAGGTTAGGTTAGGTTAGGTTAGGTTAGGTTAGGTTAGGTTAGGTTAGGTTAGGTTAGGTTAGGTTAGGTTAGGTTAGGTTAGGTTAGGTTAGGTTAGGTTAGGTTAGGTTAGGTTAGGTTAGGTTAGGTTAGGTTAGGTTAGGTTAGGTTAGGTTAGGTTAGGTTAGGTTAGGTTAGGTTAGGTTAGGTTAGGTTAGGTTAGGTTAGGTTAGGTTAGGTTAGGTTAGGTTAGGTTAGGTTAGGTTAGGTTAGGTTAGGTTAGGTTAGGTTAGGTTAGGTTAGGTTAGGTTAGGTTAGGTTAGGTTAGGTTAGGTTAGGTTAGGTTAGGTTAGGTTAGGTTAGGTTAGGTTAGGTTAGGTTAGGTTAGGTTAGGTTAGGTTAGGTTAGGTTAGGTTAGGTTAGGTTAGGTTAGGTTAGGTTAGGTTAGGTTAGGTTAGGTTAGGTTAGGTTAGGTTAGGTTAGGTTAGGTTAGGTTAGGTTAGGTTAGGTTAGGTTAGGTTAGGTTAGGTTAGGTTAGGTTAGGTTAGGTTAGGTTAGGTTAGGTTAGGTTAGGTTAGGTTAGGTTAGGTTAGGTTAGGTTAGGTTAGGTTAGGTTAGGTTAGGTTAGGTTAGGTTAGGTTAGGTTAGGTTAGGTTAGGTTAGGTTAGGTTAGGTTAGGTTAGGTTAGGTTAGGTTAGGTTAGGTTAGGTTAGGTTAGGTTAGGTTAGGTTAGGTTAGGTTAGGTTAGGTTAGGTTAGGTTAGGTTAGGTTAGGTTAGGTTAGGTTAGGTTAGGTTAGGTTAGGTTAGGTTAGGTTAGGTTAGGTTAGGTTAGGTTAGGTTAGGTTAGGTTAGGTTAGGTTAGGTTAGGTTAGGTTAGGTTAGGTTAGGTTAGGTTAGGTTAGGTTAGGTTAGGTTAGGTTAGGTTAGGTTAGGTTAGGTTAGGTTAGGTTAGGTTAGGTTAGGTTAGGTTAGGTTAGGTTAGGTTAGGTTAGGTTAGGTTAGGTTAGGTTAGGTTAGGTTAGGTTAGGTTAGGTTAGGTTAGGTTAGGTTAGGTTAGGTTAGGTTAGGTTAGGTTAGGTTAGGTTAGGTTAGGTTAGGTTAGGTTAGGTTAGGTTAGGTTAGGTTAGGTTAGGTTAGGTTAGGTTAGGTTAGGTTAGGTTAGGTTAGGTTAGGTTAGGTTAGGTTAGGTTAGGTTAGGTTAGGTTAGGTTAGGTTAGGTTAGGTTAGGTTAGGTTAGGTTAGGTTAGGTTAGGTTAGGTTAGGTTAGGTTAGGTTAGGTTAGGTTAGGTTAGGTTAGGTTAGGTTAGGTTAGGTTAGGTTAGGTTAGGTTAGGTTAGGTTAGGTTAGGTTAGGTTAGGTTAGGTTAGGTTAGGTTAGGTTAGGTTAGGTTAGGTTAGGTTAGGTTAGGTTAGGTTAGGTTAGGTTAGGTTAGGTTAGGTTAGGTTAGGTTAGGTTAGGTTAGGTTAGGTTAGGTTAGGTTAGGTTAGGTTAGGTTAGGTTAGGTTAGGTTAGGTTAGGTTAGGTTAGGTTAGGTTAGGTTAGGTTAGGTTAGGTTAGGTTAGGTTAGGTTAGGTTAGGTTAGGTTAGGTTAGGTTAGGTTAGGTTAGGTTAGGTTAGGTTAGGTTAGGTTAGGTTAGGTTAGGTTAGGTTAGGTTAGGTTAGGTTAGGTTAGGTTAGGTTAGGTTAGGTTAGGTTAGGTTAGGTTAGGTTAGGTTAGGTTAGGTTAGGTTAGGTTAGGTTAGGTTAGGTTAGGTTAGGTTAGGTTAGGTTAGGTTAGGTTAGGTTAGGTTAGGTTAGGTTAGGTTAGGTTAGGTTAGGTTAGGTTAGGTTAGGTTAGGTTAGGTTAGGTTAGGTTAGGTTAGGTTAGGTTAGGTTAGGTTAGGTTAGGTTAGGTTAGGTTAGGTTAGGTTAGGTTAGGTTAGGTTAGGTTAGGTTAGGTTAGGTTAGGTTAGGTTAGGTTAGGTTAGGTTAGGTTAGGTTAGGTTAGGTTAGGTTAGGTTAGGTTAGGTTAGGTTAGGTTAGGTTAGGTTAGGTTAGGTTAGGTTAGGTTAGGTTAGGTTAGGTTAGGTTAGGTTAGGTTAGGTTAGGTTAGGTTAGGTTAGGTTAGGTTAGGTTAGGTATAGGTTAGGTTAGGTTAGGTTAGGTTAGGTTAGGTTAGGTTAGGTTAGGTTAGGTTAGGTTAGGTTAGGTTAGGTTAGGTTAGGTTAGGTTAGGTTAGGTTAGGTTAGGTTAGGTTAGGTTAGGTTAGGTTAGGTTAGGTTAGGTTAGGTTAGGTTAGGTTAGGTTAGGTTAGGTTAGGTTAGGTTAGGTTAGGTTAGGTTAGGTTAGGTTAGGTTAGGTTAGGTTAGGTTAGGTTAGGTTAGGTTAGGTTAGGTTAGGTTAGGTTAGGTTAGGTTAGGTTAGGTTAGGTTAGGTTAGGTTAGGTTAGGTTAGGTTAGGTTAGGTTAGGTTAGGTTAGGTTAGGTTAGGTTAGGTTAGGTTAGGTTAGGTTAGGTTAGGTTAGGTTAGGTTAGGTTAGGTTAGGTTAGGTTAGGTTAGGTTAGGTTAGGTTAGGTTAGGTTAGGTTAGGTTAGGTTAGGTTAGGTTAGGTTAGGTTAGGTTAGGTTAGGTTAGGTTAGGTTAGGTTAGGTTAGGTTAGGTTAGGTTAGGTTAGGTTAGGTTAGGTTAGGTTAGGTTAGGTTAGGTTAGGTTAGGTTAGGTTAGGTTAGGTTAGGTTAGGTTAGGTTAGGTTAGGTTAGGTTAGGTTAGGTTAGGTTAGGTTAGGTTAGGTTAGGTTAGGTTAGGTTAGGTTAGGTTAGGTTAGGTTAGGTTAGGTTAGGTTAGGTTAGGTTAGGTTAGGTTAGGTTAGGTTAGGTTAGGTTAGGTTAGGTTAGGTTAGGTTAGGTTAGGTTAGGTTAGGTTAGGTTAGGTTAGGTTAGGTTAGGTTAGGTTAGGTTAGGTTAGGTTAGGTTAGGTTAGGTTAGGTTAGGTTAGGTTA